>BMAU01018042.1:0-20000 GCA_019973935.1 Trichonephila clavipes | reverse complement strand
GCACCTTAAAGAAAGGTATCAGTACGGGATATGTCCACTGTGGGGTGTGATGCAACATTCCACACGTCGTACCATACTTTGCACAACATTATCCAGCAGCTGTTGAGGCTGTTTATCCTATTCCTCTGTGAGTGCACGGATGAGGGTATTCTTGTTTGTCGGAGGATGGTTTCGACCAACAACTTGCCTCCCCAAAGCATCCCACACATTTTCAATGGGGTTTAGATCTGGAGAACGCGCGGGCCATACGAGATGTTGAATACCCTCGCTGTCTAGACAATCCTGAACAGCGAGTGTTCGATGACATGTTGCGTTGTCGTCCCTAAAAACAAATTTATCACCGACAGCACCAAGGAAAAGACAAACATGAGGAAGTAGAACTTCATCAATGTATAGTTGGCCCGTCATAGTCCCATTCGCAACCACATATAGGCGCGTGCGGCCATTGATCATGATGCCGGCCCACACCATGATACTGCATGTCGGATATCGGTCCTTTTCCTGGATATTTTCTGGACGATAAGCAGTACCACTCTCGCGCCAGATCAGTTGGCGTCTACAATCCGATGACAGACTGAACCTACTCTCATTGGAGAATAGTACGCATGCGCAGTCCTGTTCAGTCCAATTGTGATGCTCACGATGCCATTGCAAACGGGCAGTACGGTGCTGTCTGGTCAATGGGACACACACAACAGGTCTGCGTGCGTATAGTCCTCCTCCCCTGAAACGTCTGGCAACAGTTTTTCGGGAGTTTTGCTTTCTTGAGGCAGCAAGAAACTGATTTGCCATTTGCTGAGCTGTGGTGCGCCTGTTCCTTTTTGCTGATAGGACAATATATCTGTCTTCTGCAGGCGTCGCACTTCTAACACGACCTCCCCCGTGCCGTCTACTACACATTCCAGCAGTTTTAAATGACTTCCACAGCGGTGAAACAACGCTGTGAGCGATGTCGAACTCCCTGGCAACATCTGTTATTTTTCGCCCTTCTTCGATCTTTCCAATAATTCGGTCACGCATAAAATCATCTATGTGATGTCGGGAAGACATGCCAAAAATTTTAAGTTTGTCTATTAAATATTTCCTGTAAAACTTTGACTTGAAACAACAACTGTCCACACGCGTCAAAACCTTTAAAACTCTTATGAACGCTATCACGTGATGAAGAGACGTGGAAAAAAATTTGCATGCTCATACTTCTTCTTACTAATATCCCACACTTATTCTAATTTTCCACATTTTGCTTCCTTTCATTTTGTGGTTGCTATGGATGATAGTGTTATCCGTCCTTAGCAATTGTCCAGCAGTGTATATATTTATATGTATGTGTATATAGATATTTATATATTGATTTTTATATTGGATTATATATATATATATATATATATATATATATATATATATATATATATATATACACACGAAATATTATCAAAATGAAAAATATTTTTGCCATTATTTATCAAAAGCCCGGTATTCAACAGTAGCATTAACTATTCTTCAAAACTGATGGTTAGGGAAAAAATTTTTGAAATTAAAAAAGTCTGTGTTATTTATAAGAACCTGTATAACAAATATTTCTCTACGAATTAATTTATTTAGAAATAATTACAAAACACGCGAATTTCCTTAAATTATTTCCATTCAATTCCTATAAGCTCACACTTATTAGCTTATTTATCTTGTTTAAATTTTCAATCGTTAATAAAATACATTTTAAAGAATTTAATTGAGCAGAAATGTTATACACACGATTATTTTGGATGACAATACTGTAATTCAATTTAATTAATAAAAATTAATTGATGAAAAGTAATTATTTAAAGAATTACAAATACAGGTCCGACGTTGGCATCATTTCTGGCGAATTGTAAAAGTTTAAAAGGTTTTTTTCTTACATTTTTTAGCACTCATTTGAGCTGAAATTTTTTATACATGATTGTTTGGGGCGATAATACAATAATTGAAATATAATTACAGTAAATTCCGGAGTTCTTTTAAATAAACAATATTTCGATACAAACAATAATTTTTTTTATGTTCATCTCTTTTGTTATTTTTAAAGCTATCGTTTTTATACCCGGCATATATAACGCGCACCCTTAAATTTCCACTTTATTTGTTGTTTTAAAAGTGCGCGTTATACGCCAGATTTTACTGTAATTAAAATTAATTGACTGAAACTAATTATTTAAAGAATTACAGATACAGCCACGTTGGACTCATTTTTAGCGACTTGGCTCAAAACTTTAAGATATTTTTTTTTTCCTCACGTTTTAAAGCATTCAGTTGAACTGAAATTTTATATACACAATTGTTTTGGATGGCAATGCGATGCTTTAATGATAAATAATAATAACTAATTAGCACTTAATATTGTGATTCCGTCATATGTATATACACATTTATATTAATTGTAATTATTTGATAAAGGTAACTATAAGATAAAATTTTCTTTGTAGTTTCTTAGTAGGAATTTACTTTTTTTATGTTACTTGTTTATGTTTTGATGTTATTGAATAATTATTTTCATAAACAGTACTTTTGAATGATAATTCTTACGCCACTCAAATAACAGTCTCTGGGCGATTTCTTCCAAAACACTAAGTTCAAATGCTTCAGCTTGGACTTCCAGGAGCATTTAAATCTTTCCATATTTACGAGAAGTCTTCCTCAGATTTAACCAAAAGTTTAATAAAGCTCTTCAACTCTGGAGCTGCTCCTGGAGCTTCAGTCCTTTAGGACCCGGGAGTGTGACATTAATGAATATCGTTCGAGTACTGATGGCCACTGCAAAGTAATGCTCTAGAAAATGCGGTCTCTTAGGAAAAGACGTTGAGAGGTGAACAGTATATTTATTAGAAATTGGCTTTGAAAAATGGAGTGCCTTATAAGGGATATTGAACTGGATATTGAACCTACCAAATGGTTTGGGAGGTTTTCCAAATGTTTCACGTCTTTGCTTTTGGATGTTGTTATTGCACTTATAGGTCTTACTGAAAGTTTTCTATAGCAGAAAACGAACTTTTGGAAGTTTGATAAAATTGGATTTGAATAAAACTTGTCAAATGTATACAGTTTTAGGTCGCAGGTAATACGACACTGAATTGTTTTAAAAAATAATATTTAGAAAAAAGAAAAGACGAAATATATTGTGGTCAAGCCATTTTTTTACGCAAGGAAATTTTTTTTTAGTTAAATAAGCATTTATTTAACTATAAGCAATAACACACAGGTAACATTCATGACAATAAACTCTAGTAACGTATATCAAAGTTAGGTAATATTAGGGAAAAAACAAGAAGCAAATTAAAAAAAAAAACGTTCCATTACATGGATATTGAATTTAGAGTGAGACATTATTTTAACCGGAAATTATTAGTCAAAGAAACATATTGTGTTATATTCGAGCTAATACTGTATATATGCAACAAATTAATACTAAAACTCAGTGGCGCAACAGCCCATGAGGGCCAGGGCTTACTGTGCCCTTCCCAGTAAACATGGTCATTGGGTGCTGAGATGCATGAGCAGATGTACCGAGCAGGTGGCCCGTCAGAAGTGATAACTTCAGTGTTTAAGTCCCCAATCAATCTTGTGTGATACTTCTTTATCTATCCACAGCTGTAGGGATGAAAAACAAAATAATAGCTCTAGAAAATTATCTTGTTGAAATGATGCCCAAATGCAAAATAAATTCGAATTCTCATATTAGTTGCATGTTTATTGAAGTACTCATATTATTTCATATCAATGTTACATATTTTTGCACTTCGATATGCACCGAACTTTAAATATCTGTATATGAAAAATCAAACTAATATGTTATACTTTTCAATGCTCTATAACTTTTTTAAAGCTAAACAGTTTTGTAGCTTGTTTATTTATTTAGTTTACAATTATTTTTTTATATGAAATAATCATGTTTCCGTAAGATCAATTTCTAAACAAAAATCAAATACGAAGCTAATGATTATTAATATTCTGCATTAAACGAGAATTAGGTATTCCTAACTCCTGCATTCGTTATGAGTGTGGTATTAAATTTTAAAGTTTAATTAGAAATAAGCTTCAGTTTTTGAGTATATTTGATTAATTTAATTATTTTTTTAATCACTTCGTTAAATGTTAATGTAGACTAAACACGCATTGCGTGGTTTGTGTTCAGTGTCGCCCTTAGCTTTAGTTGAAGATATGTTTAAATAATTATTTATAAAAACTTTAAAATGACAAATAAAATTATAATATCCTTATGGAAGTAAATTTTATTTTCATTAACCTTTTGACTGGTTTACCCGTTTACCGAAAGCTGTCCACGACTGGTTTGCCCGTATTCTGTAGGGAACTAATATCTCCTTCTTTCTATCTTTAATTTGCACGCATTCTTAATTTTTATAATGAACTTATTAGTTCTAGTGTTTTTAAGAAATTAGTTTGTCCATGAAAAATTTCTCATTCGAAATTTTCTTTGTGATGAAGGCGGGGATTTTTCATTCAGACAGGAATTTATATTCTTGAAAATATTCGATAGATAACAAGAGTAAGAAAGGCAATGTGCAATTTGTTGCTTGAGATGAAATGACGATGGAGAGATAATCCAAAAAAAAAAAAAAAAAACAGAAAAAATAGGTATATCTTTCCCCATTCCATTGTAAGACTTAGTATTACAACATACTTCAAATTGTATGCGAATAAATATATATGCATATATACACTAAATTCACAAACGTTTGAAAAAGAGGTACGAACATGAAATTTATATGTAAATATGAGAGAAGTATATTTAGAATACATGAAATATTATTCATAACATGCAGTGTCTACTTATAAAAAGCAGAGATTTAGAGTTCTTTTGTGTTCCACAATTATAAAATGAAAATTAGCGTGAAATCTTTGGAATTAAAAATTATAATAACATTCTTATATTTCGCATTTCTTACGTATTATGCTTAGTTATAGGAAATAAAAAATGACTTCTTTCTCTGAACATTATTGAACTTTGAACATGACAAAAAGAAATCGTTGAAGGAGTTAAAAAATGCTCTTTTATATTACGCAAAAAAGCTCGAATTTATAGCTGTGAATAAATTATATATATTTTATTCATCTAGAATTGCCATGAACCATTAAAGTAAGATTTTCAGATGATGCAGATGCATATTACCTTACAAATAGTGTTGCATTAAAATTTTTGTAAAAATTTTTAAATGACATAAATTTAATAATTAAATAGTTCAAATACTCATATCAAAATTTATGGTGGAAATATATTTAGTTATTTTTAACTAATAATTTCAAACTATTAGTTAAGTAGTAAAAATAAGTAAATAAAATTTGAAATTTTGCTTTGTGAGACTTTTGTAATTTTTTAGATTAGGTGATAAATATTCATGGTAATATCTTTTTAAATGTATTATTTGTTTTAAAACTCAACAGATTAAAAAATTTAAGTTATTAAATTTTAATTAAAATCCTAAAAAATGTTTGAATGACTTTTTGTCGAACAAATTAATATTCAACCAGTTTAATTAATTTTACAACAGATAAATGACTATTTTATGCAACAGCCATTTATTATTAAAAAAAAGTTCGCATAAATATCTTTGGAATTTTTCTTAAAAAATTAAACTGAACTACCAATTTATTTTAGAGTTAAGTAACAATTACCTTTCACAGAACATTTTTGAGGAGCAATTTCAGAATGATTCTGACATATGCTAATAATAAAGTGTTTCTAACGAAAGAAATTACTTAAAGCCACTATTTTCTGGATTTTGTTAAGATACTTGTAAAAACACATTCATTACTTTTAGAAATCACTATAATTTGCTTAAATGCTGCTGTCTGAGACATTCAGTGAAATTTTATGCTCTTCCACCTACTAAACGCTGTTTTCTGAGCAGGCTCCAGTAATATATTTATTTAATAAGATAATACTAATATATTTCTCTTCCTTCACACATAGAATTAAAACTTTTGTCATGAAGTTATTTTGTATGATAAACATTTTTTTTTAAATTAAGAAACTAAATATTTATTTAAGAGTGTTTAAAAAATTCTAATTAGTTTTCTGAGGTAATCTAAAAGTTTATATTTAAAAAGTAGAAGTAGATTTCTAAATCAAAAATATTTAGTGTGTTGATAGTGTTGCTTATTTTGATCTGCATAATATTAAGGAAAATGTATAGCAAAATTTGTTATATATTTTTTGTTAATCTAATTTTATGTCAAGTTTCTTTAGATTCAGAAGAGATTACTTTTTGCCTCTAATTAATATTGTTGTGTGTAAAATCAAAGGATAATCTTACTTTTATCGTATATTTAAGGCGTTTTGCTTTTTAATTACATACACATTTCTATAAATGTGTATGTAATTTTTACTATATATATATATATATATATATATATATATATATATATATATATATATATATATATATATATATATATATATATATATATATATATATATATATATATATATATATATATATATATACTTTTGTATAAAATACTACTATAGAATATTTATTTCTACTTAGTTAAAAATTTTATCTGATAAAAAAGTAATTAATTAATTTCCGAAATATTAATAAACTAATTTATTACAATCCAAAAAATTTTGCTCAGTGTAAAATTTTCCTAAAAAATTAAAATATTTAAGACTTTGACAAACATTTGCTAAGGATTGAAATTTGTACAATTAGTTCTCTTTATTAGTCGTTTAATTAACGCACTGTAAAAGGCATATTACGAAATAAGGAAGGTACAATAATTCCTCATGAACGATTCAGCTAGGTCAATTCAGAGTACTATGACGCAGCGCAGCAAAAATTTATATATGGGGGAAGGGAAGCATTTTTTACCAGCTTAGAGTTATTTGTAGGAATATCAATATAAGAAACATAAAAATAATTAAATGTGTAGAAATTCAAGAAAAATTATGTAATGAAGACCTTAAGATTTCGGTTTGGGCTATTTAAATATAAAACAACCCTTTTACATTTGATATTTTGCTTTGGACATTATTTCAACATTATAAGTAGTTCAAAGTTTAAAAAAAATGACACATGATGCTTATTTGTGAGAACATAACACGAATAAGATCATAAACATATTTATATAGATAATAAACATATTTAACATATTATTGTAGTTACTTTGAACGCATTTGACTGAGTAGGTCTTATCGAGATAATTGATAAAAGCTCCCAAATATGTTCTCAAATTATTTAATCCGCATTAAAGAACAAATTATATATTATTAAGAGCCCTTACCAACATTGAAGGGGATATGAGTTATGTTAGGAACTTCATGTGTTGAAATTAATCTTTCAAATATTTGGAAGTTTTCCTTATCTTTTTGAAGATTGATTGACAGAAGAAAAATTAGAAAAGGGATTAAAATAGAATGAGAGAACTGACTAAGACTAAATATTAAATAAAATGCTGTTTTGTAAACTGAATTGCTTTCATTTGCTGATTACAGTTATACCCCGATTTTGCGTGATAGGTGGGAATAAGTGATAACCACGTAAGTCGAATTCACGTATGTCAGAGTATGATTTCGTATATAAATACATATAAATTATTTTTATATAAGACCACAAACGAAAGAAAATAATAATTTGGAGAAAATATATATTATAAAATATTGGATAATACGCACATACAAAATCGCAAATTGAAGTCATTTTGATTGGCATAAAATTTATTACTCGTAAAGTGTTATGCCAGCTTAAAGATTTTTTTTCCCCTCAAAACTTCCTCGCACTATATATACGAGGTCGGTAAATTAAATAATGAGACTGATTTTTTTCACTTGTTTATTCGAATAAACTTACAATTCAACGTTGTCTCCTTCAAAGTAACTGCTTTCTGAAGCCACACAGCGCTGGAGACGTTTCTTCCACTCCTCATAGCACTGGGGGAACTCGGATATTGGAATATCCTTCAGCTGGTCGGTTACAGAACGTTTGGATGTTTTCCAGTGTCGCAAAATGATGTATCTTGAGGTAATTCTTCAATCTCGGAAAGAGGAAAAGTCACAAGGACTCAAGTCGGGCGAATAAGGGGGTTGAGGAGCAACAGGAATGTTCTTACTGGCCAAGAAACGGTTCACTGAGAAAGGTTTTTCGGAACCATTTTGGCGCAGATCTTTCTCATCTTCAATTAATTGGTCAAAATCTGATGAACAGTGGTGTAATTCAAATTCAAATCTTCCCCAATCATTTTGACTGCCAAGTGAGGATCTGAACGCACACGATCCCGGACTCTAACGACATTTTCAGCGGTTTTTGAAACTGAGGGCCTTCCGCTGCGAGGTTCATCCTCAAATGACTCTCTTCCTTCTGAAAATGCCTTAAACCACCGAAAAAACCCAGGCCCTTGACAAAACACTGTCTCCGTAGACTTGCTGTTTTGCAAATGTTTCCATTGCGTTGTATCCAAGTCTGAAGCAAAACTTGATAGCACATCGTTGCTCATTGTCACTCATTTCAGAACACACAAGAAAAACCTGTTTCACTAAACAAATCACTACAGATAATTAACTTGACTCAGAGACTTTAAACTCATACTGATGACGCATCATATGTTTACCTACCTTCCCTCCATGTCTCACTTCCCCAGTGTTGCCAGATCAAACACTATACGCTACCAGTCTAATAACTTAATTTACATACCTCGTATATACTTATATATTTTTTTTATTCCTTCTTTCTTTTGTTGAAAAAATATGCTCAGCGTTCTAGTCTCTATTTTCTAAAATGTGTAGTCCTTTTTTCAATTAAACTGAGGCGTTCTGTCAAATTCCCAACTGTCATTTGATCTTTTTATTGGTCTGTATCGAAACACTAATACTTCAATTTCTTGCTTTTGCGCATGCATTTCTGTGAGCTAATGAACTGCCAGCTCCTAATTGTGGGAATCCAGTAGTTCTTGAACTTCATCACTATCCACTTCTTAATTTATTTGCCTGGCAAGATTGGTAAATGTTTCAATCACATTACCAGTTTCACCATTTTTTTCTCAAACAAGAAACGAATTGACGAGATTTGAAAATCGAGTAACTCCAGATCGGCGTAAGTCGATATGTTATTGTACTCGCATATCAGTGAATTCATGAACAGATGTTAACTTTAAAAAGATATTTTGAAGACATAGAAATCTCAAAATTTACAATGATAAAAAAATCCCTATTTTTTATGATTCGTGTCGATTGAATGTTTTTACATTTTTTTAATTACTATCTAAGGTCCAAATATCGAAAAATACTTCAAATTGTCTTCTATTTGCATTTCATCTGGCTGCACTAGCGCGCACTGAGTTATGCATAGTACATAAAACGTTTTGGAAGGTAAATCATTCTTTTTGAATTCTAACTCGCTTAATTGCTCTCATGACCAGAATAATGCCAACCTATATCGCTTGATTTCAAAATATAGTGAACTGACTTTTGATTTTCTTGCAAGAATTATATCATCTATTTGATGCAAATGAAATATTATGTTACAGCAATTAAGTTATTTTTACATTTTCTGTTATTTTATTTTATTCATACTTCCAGCAATAGTAAAGTTATAGTCGGTAATGTGTTAGTTAACTTTTGAAAAATGCAGTAAAAGTGATAATTTTTCACTCCTTTGATATTAAAACCACAAAGGTAAAGATGAAATATAACAATTTACCTGTTTAAGTGCATATTGCGTAGAAGCAGAAATGATGTTAGCTATATAATCATTTTTCATGTTTCTATCCCGTTCAACTAAAATGTGTGTTATTGATAAATCATGCACTATTTGAAAATAAAGGTCTTTTTTACAATGTAAATTTAGTACTTTTATTATTGATGAAATTAACATTGCATAATATTCAAAGAAAGTTTCTTCCAAAACACTAGTATTTTATTGTTTTTTCCCCAATAAGCTTCAGATATGCACTAGGTTTTCTTGGTTTGCCGTCATCTAAAGGAAAAAAGTAATCGAATACGTGATCGCGATTGACCTATCCTAAGAAAGTCTTTAGGTAACATCAAGATATAATTCCGAACAAAAATATCTTTCATTGTTGATGTAACACTAGGTATCCCATTGTGATTTCAAAGTAGAAATAAAATACACTTGCTCCTCTAAATAAAGCATATTGAATGGGATTGGGATATATATTATCATTTCTTTTGAGTAGAAGGAAGAGATCGATCTTCGATTGTAAATTATTCGAATATCAGTTCCTTCAGTCAAGTAATCGTGTTTTATCAGTGTAATCAAAGTTTTCTACTCTGGTTTCTTAAACTTGAGAACGTGACTATTTATTCTAAAAGAATGTGAGTTTAAAACATTGACTAAATAATTACACATGAAAATAGAACATGGATTATTCAATACGGAAATGAAGTTGTTTTATTTTAAATTTGTATGAAGATTCTCCTTTTGCTATTAAGAAGAGTGGGAAACAACTATACCGACAATGTTAAATTAACTGTTTTCGATGTTCCTTTTCTCAAAATCTGTCATATGTACATGCTTGAAATTTTGCATAGAATTAAAGTGCACACCTTTCATTATACTGAAATGAGCTTTTAACTAGTTTCGAAATTTTCATAAATTATAAAATATATTATCAAACATAGTAAAATTTAAACCCATTTTTCACATCAAAAAATTTGTAAAAAATAAATTTTTGAGTTTTTTTAGAAAAAAAGTGCTCTTTTAGTATATATAAATCATCATCATACATATGTCATAAGAAAATAAATACCTGTGAACACATTATTTTCCCAGAAAAAGGTACATCAAACATCACAAATTTACATTTTGAAATAATTGAACTTTAACGTATAATTACTTTTTTATTAAAACATTCCTTCCCATACTCTAAATTATCTACATTTTCTTTTAAAATACCATTATCTTCTCTTTTCCTTTTTAGTTTTTTTTCATTCCCAACTTCCTTCGTCTTTTATAAACGTGAGTATTTAGCCTTTAACAGTCTTTTTTTGTCTCGGAGCTCCATTGCCTGTACCATGTAATCACCAGGCTCAATATTAACAAGTCTCAAAATTTCTGATTTTGATAGATTTCCCACATTAAATGATGAAATATTCCATCATATGTACCCAATGATAATATTTCTATTTGTACAAATATTTTCTTCGGTAAACTAGACTATATTACGTTGTTTACACTTTCAATAGGATTTTGTGTATCTCCCTGTAAACACCTTTTTAGCAATTCTGGATTATTTATATTTTTATTTTATTCATTCATTCAACTTTTAAGAAAAATCAAAATATTTTTTACATTTTTCGCCATTTAAATGGGCGTGGCCCAGTTTCAATTGTTATTTGAAAATAGGTTTTATGGGCTTCTAATTATCCTAGAGGTTAAAGTAATGTATTTTTTAGAAAGATTAAAATCTATTCAATTTCAAAATGTGAAAATCTCAAAATTGTCAGATTAAGATTTTAGGTTTCCAACATGCCATAACAAACAATTTCTTTTACGACTTTAAGGTATCCGACTACTTTCGTGATATTTAAAAGACTCATAAAGGAATAATTTTCATGATATTTAGTGTCACTTAGACTAGAATACATGTATAAAATTGTTTCAAGAACATTTTGACAAAAAATTATTTAAAAACAATATTTCTGCAAAAAATTAACTTAGAATAATCTTTTTTTCAAAATGTTCTCCTTTTATAAAAAATGCTTAAAAAATAATGATATTTCGCTTATATAAAGTAAAGACTTCACACCAATTGAAATAATTTTCGGCGTATTTTTCTTAAAATCCATCTCGTCGTAAAATATGGATAAACCCACTTCTAAGTTATATGTTTCGAAATTTCTATTTGAGTCTCTGTACAGAGGACTGAGCTATACACAGGCCAAAAAAATATCATTATAACTATAACATTTTTCACAAGAGGAGAATATTTTGAAAATTGGTCATTCTATGTTAATGTTTTGTCAAAATATTGTATTTAATGAATTTTTTACTGTAATACTATTCTTAAAACAATTTTATATACATTTTCTAATCTAAGTGACACTAAATATAATAAATAATATCCATCTGTACGCTTTTGCAAAATCACGATTCCGAACGTATTCGAATACCTTAAATGATGATTGAAGAAAATAAGAGGGAAAACACCAATTGAACCTTCTTACAAACTTCGCAGCAGTTACTTATACTTTATTTAAATGATTAACTATCGTACACATTAGCAATATTTATTTTTCAATATTTGGCTGGTTTCAAACTCTCTGTGGTTATTTCGAGGACGTAAACATGAGGTGAAAGCACACTCAAGTCATTCAACGGATTTACAATGTAATTCAGTTACAAGCTGTGTACTGATCCTTTCCTACTGGAAATGATTTTAATCTCTAAATATTTGTCAATAATGGGAAATCGCCAATGACTCTTAAGTGAGCAGGCTCCATCACTCATAAAAAAGAAATCAGAACGAATTGCTATTACGTAGAATTTCACTCATTGAGGTGTAGAACTTCATCCATTACATCAACGTTTCTTAAACTTTTGAACGCACACTTTATGTATTACGCTGACATCGCAGCTCCCAGATATTAAACACCCCACCCTTAATTAATATTCAAACAAATGTTCTGGTAGAGTTTTTATTGGCAGCAAGTGGGCGGGGTAGCTTAGTCGTCAAGGTCACGAAATTGTCATTATTGAATATTTTGTCGAATTTGTTTCAGTCATGGTTTAGCTTTGATGAGCCCAACAGCTACAAAATTATTTATTTTCTCAATGAGTGATCGAAAAGGAAGTTCGACTGGAAACAGTCAACCTAGTGGAAATAAAAAACGAAAGTTAAGTGGAAACCGATTTACCACCCAAAATGATACGGAATTTACACTCATGTCCATAAATTAAAGATAATGAAGTTCAGTCAAAGAAAGAGACAGAAGCTAAACGAATTTGACATATCTGTAAAGTCTATTTATTAAACAAAAGGTAAGGACGAAAAAAAAGATGCTATATGTTTGACATAATTAATAAAAAATTGCAATTTTTAACCCCTGGAGCAAATTTCAATAAAGAACCTATTTACAAAAAATAGTATAACATGGTTAGTATAATGGTTAATACGGAGTATGTCACCCGGACTATGCAATACAGACCTTACAACGCCTAGGCATGCTGAATATCAAATTATCAATCTGATCTTGGGGAATATTACACCACTCATCAAGCAATACCATCCGAAGTTCCGGTAGACAGAAGGGAGGGGGTTGACGGGCTGCAATTCGTCGGCCAAGTTATCCCACACATGCTCTATTGGATTCAAGTCCAGTGAGTATGCAGGCCAATCCATACGGGTGATATCCTCCGATTGAAGGCATTCGTCTACAATGTTTGCACGATAAGGAAGGGCGTTGTCATCCATAAACAGAAATTCAGCCCCTATGGTGCCCCGAAGCAAACGTACATGTTGCTCCAGAATGACATCTCGATAGATGTGGCCTGTTATCGTTACACTCTGAACATGCAGGTCAATTCTCGAACCAAGAATAACTCCTCCCCAAACGAGCCATCCTGCACCACAGTAACGTTGTCGTTCAATGGTGTTCTCTTGGTGGTAACGGGTACCTGGCGCTCTTTATATTAAAGTCCGACGAGAATGAGACTGCAGACTGAACCTGGACTCGTCGGAAAACATTACACAAGACCACTGATGTTGTGCCCACAATGCATGCTCTCTACTCCAGGTTAATCGCAGGCGACAGTGAGTTGCGGTAAGAGAAACACATTTGACAGGCCTACGAGCATATAGACCAATGTGCCATAAGCGTCTGTACATGGTCTGCCTTGAAACTGTCGTACTGGTGGCTAAAGAGAGCTGACGAGACAGGTTTGATGCTGTGCTCCGTCTGTTTCTTTTGGCAGTAACTGCCAAATATACCGGTCCTCATTCGGCGTTGTAACTCGGGAGCGACCTGTGCTGTAACATCTACTCACATTGCCATCATCTTGGAATCGTTGCCAAAACCTGGAGATGACCCTCTGGGCGATTCCAAGTTCCTCGGATACTTCCAGCTGGGTACGTCCACATTCCAGTCGTCCAATAATTCTACCACGTAAAAAAATCATCTACATCTTTCTTTTGTGCCGTAAATATGCAGTTATTGCACCGAAAAGCTTTTAAAGCACTTGTGAACAATTTTACTTCTTTGCTACCATTCCTTATATACCCCCTCTCTTGCACTCTCGTTCTTTGTGACGTACTATCTGTGCCATCTGGTGGTTTCCTGTAATTTTTATATTCTTTTTCAAGATGTGTGTGATAATTCTATAAGTTAAATTTTTATTTTAGAGTTTAATTTTTGTGTGATTCTGAATTATCCTTAATTTATAGACACGAGTGTACATAAGCTCCGACAAATCTAAAAAACAGCTCCAAGTTTCGCGTATTGCTTTTTGGAGTTTTTTGAGTATTTGCTTCTATTTCTGAATCTGTAATATATAAGACTTGTAAAAGTGATTCATCTTTCTCGCAAAGACGCAAAGCAATAACGAATCTATAAATTTGTTGATTTGGACATTTGTTGCAAAGCGTCGACAATCTGGCCCCAAGATCATTGAAATTGCAACATACTTATCTGTCATTATCTTTAACAAAAGTTTTGTAGGAGTATTAAAAATAATTACGACTATGGGATGCCCGTCGGCCGTTAAGCGCATATATATGTACAGAAATATGATGAAACCCGTATCTCGCGGTCTAAGCGGTGCACGAGTGATACCATTTAAAGAGGAAGAATTGATACAAAAGTTGAACAATCGGATTTTGAAGAATTCGAAAAGGAAGAGAAACGAGTACTTATGAACCAGGCATCCCAGACTGAGGATAAGTTAAGCTTTCCATTGTTTTAACTAGACTTGAATCTTTAAACACGTTTTTCTGAAAACTGTTTTTCAAACTTCCCTGCATCATATCTCAAGAACGGTTTGGCCGAATGACTCCCAATTTTTGTGTAGATTCAGTAAATATAGACGCACGAAATGGACTACGATCATTCCGTCCAATGTTTGGTGTTTTCACATGAATGTAATTCATTCCGTGCATTTAAACTTACTGGTTAGAACGACGTTATTTTTTTTATTTCAGATAATCCAATCAGCCGTAATCGTGGAGGAAGTGAGCGTCTATTTTTTCGAGGAGGGTGCGTTCAGAGCAATATAACTCACATTCTATTGGATATTTTTTGATAAAAATATATACACATACTCTAAAAATACATATAAATAAATGAAAAAGTATTAAAGTTCAATCTTTATACTGGTCGTCAAACAAAATTCCCTAAAAATGCTTGTAAAACCGGCCGCCAAATGGGTGAAACTCCTGAAAGCAGTTGTTTAACCCTAAAGTTCGTCTCCTTTTTAAAACGCATGGCTGAAAGAAAAACATATTGTAGAAAATTATCAAAAAAAACCCGAACTGCTGAAAAATGGAAATTTGTAGTAACACTCGATGATGTATGGTTATGTTTAAGTGAACGTAGTAAAGAAAGGTCAATTTTGTGTTGCTCAAATGATGGGAATGACCTTACAAATTGACTTTTTTAGTGTTCAGTAGAGTTGCCAAAGGAATTCATGATAGTTGCAGAATTTTCTATTAAGGGCAAATTAAAAAAAAAAAAAAAGTCTCAAGTAAATCCAAAATTAATATTTCCTACTATCGGAAGAATATTTTAGAACCAAAAAAGAAGAAAATTGGCGTGACGGGCTCACGTGTGGGGCCAAAATTAATGACAATTCTTTTCCAACCAAATCCTAGAAGTGAAGCGTGAAAGAAAGATGCAAATTGGGAAGCTTTGAAATATCAGAAGCTAAAGTAAGCGGGATGGCAATTTGAGGATTGTAAACATAATGAGTGGTTGAAGCGTGAAGAAGTTTTGGAAAACGTTACTTGGCGACGAACAGAAATCATACGTGATAGAGTTCCATTGAGTCAAGGTGCATACCATAGCACTCGAGTAATTACAAGGCTTCATCTAACATTGTTGAGATCGTTACTTCAAACTACAGTAAGGTAGGATTGACTATTTAATATTAGGATATGTGATAATATTGGAATTGAGTTTATGCGACTCAGTTATTGATAGTGGTCCGGGTTAGGTTAATCCGATATTATATAAATTGTGTGTTTTTCCACCGTAGATTCTCTCACATATATTATTATAATCTAATTTGTTAAAAGCTTAAGTTCAAAATCTTAATAAAGATATATTAAGATTATATATGCATCTAGTTTCTCCGTTAATCCTACACCTTTAGCTCACGCTGATACTAAAAGAGATATTCACCCGAGGGGGAGATATCACAATGGAAAGGGCAATGACAAAGTTGAGCTTCATATATACAAATGCTCTAATCACGCGTCTAAGTCAACAGCTGTTAATAGAAAAGAAATAATTTGAAACATGAGTAAAGTGTATTCCATTTGATGGAATACGAGTAAAATCACTCTTCGCTTCTGCAGGTATGTTTTGTGCATTTCGGTTTATTAAATAATGAAATAACAAATAGCATCAAGAACACAAAGCAGGACTTTGAAAAAATGCCTGAGATGAGCCAGGAGTAAAATTTGCCTGACAGTACTAAGAAAAAGTTTACATTCATGAAAAATTCGAGCTAGAGCTATTGGCAAGAATCATGGCTATAAAAGCAAATTGCACAAAAAAATATGGTATTTACTGATAAAAATTAACTATCAAAATCGTTTTCCAAAGGATGGCGTGAAATGACCGATGCAATGTACGAGAATATTTGACAATGTATGTTATACAGGGTGTCTCAGGATCATTGGGACAAACTTTAGAGGAGATAGGGAGTGCCTACTGAGGATTCGATTTTGCATCACAGCCGCTGGTTGGAACTTTGATCTTCGTTCTGGTTGCTGGGTGGCGTTGTTCAGAAGAGCTTTTAAGGATACCGATCCGCATTATAGCAGTCATGTACCCTGTCATCATCTGTTAAGCAGTATGCAATGTTTTACGAACACTGAACTGGCAGATATGCATCTGATTTATGGATTGACAGTAGACAATGTATGAGGACCAAAAAGATTATATCACGAAAGGTATCCACAGAGATGTTCTGTGGATCACCGTATGTTTGAAATTTGTGTCTCAATTTGTGGGAATATGGATCATTATGAGGTAATAGGCATAGTGTGGGTGGGCCACTTATGACTCGCTCTCCGAACATGGTACTCGGGGTCCTTCGAATGGCATCCAACCATTGCGTTCCTAACAAGGAGTAAAATGTTTTGGATGCGCAAATCTTTGTCGCGCACCGTATGATTCCAGCCTGTGCCAAAATATATCTCTTTTCAAAATTAAGTTTTTATGTTTTGAGATTTTGTTAGCAATTAACCTTTAACCTACCGTATCGTCTGAAGAAAATATTTCCTTTCTGGAATATATGAATACCAAACTTCACTTCTAAAACTAATATTTGCTGTAAAAGATTAAAGCTGCAGTCTTTAATGATAAACGAAAGTGTTTAGGATTTATGGTTTTAAACAGAATAGTTTTCTATAAATAAAAATATTGTTGTATACTTAAATGTGCTTAATTAAGATAACATGATTCACTTTGTTCGACATCGCTTATCAACGGTAAACAAAAGCGTGTTGCCAATCCAACTAACTAAAAACACAGTTGTTGAAAAAAAAATTGAAAAATCACTGAAAAATTTAATTTTAAAAATTCTAAAGGTATTTTCGAAAAAAACTCTTCGTAGCGCACATCATCAAGACCTAGAATAATTATGTGCCAAGTTTTATACTTATGGGTTGCTTAGTTTGGGCGGTAGAGGTGAAACACACGCTTATTTCATCTTTTATTAGAATAGATATATTTTTTATAACTAGACACATCTTTGAAGTATTTAAATATTTTACAAATGCAAGATGTTTCTCTTACAGTTAAAATTTCGCATTAATTTAACAACAAAAAGATAGAGAAAGTAATGTGGAACATTGTTGTACCAAACAATATGTATTTATTCAAACAAAGTATAAAAACATACTAATATGAGTTTTGCTTTTTATGCTGACCAACCCTCATATACCCTCAAAACAAAACAAAATCCCAGATTGAATTTTAATACTCGACTGAAAGTAAATATGCTGTCACTAGGAAATAAAATATTTATACATTCTTGAATTAAGATTCGAAATATAGCAATAGAGTCATTGAAAATATGTCTATAAATTAATAAAAACAGACATTCACGACTCTTTTTACTTCCTACAAAATCTTACGTGCATTAAGCATTGAAACACATATAAAATATTACAAAAAAGTTTCATGGTTTCTTAAAATTAAGTTAAGTCACGGTTGATAATTAAGTTTTTGATGTAAAAAGTTTTAATAAAACGAAATATTTCAGAATGTTAAAATTATCCACTAGACACTTTTTATTTCTTGACAACGCTAATAGTTCCCAGTATAGAAAGAAACACATCGTAAAGAAATACAAAGTTCCGAAATTAGGGACTGTATCACCGTTCTGTTATTTCACTTTCTTGGAATTTTTATCGTATATTTCCTGAAAAAGTAGTATCTGATATACATGCAGGAAAATATTTGATTATTGGATTAAATTGAATTTGCTTCTCTTTTTTTTCTTGTTGTGAATTCTTTTATATGCTGAGTAATTCTTAACTCATGCTTTAGAAGGCTCCATTTAAAATCTTTTTTTTTTAAATTTTGATTATTTAATGGACTTAAGGTATTAAAACAATAAGCTAGTTTGCTGAATTTAGAATAAAGAGATATTTTTAGTTAATTCATGTAAATTCAATTCCTTCAAAGAAAAACTTCCCGGACAATTAAGAGGGAAAATATTAGAGTGTTTCGATAAAAGAAATAATAACTTATATCTATATATATACTGTATATCTCCTCCTATATATATCTGACTTAAAATTTATTTCCATCTACATGGAATGACGATGATATGTTTTTTATGATTGCTTTACAAAAATTACGTATTCATAAAATAAAATTAATTTACCTCAGAGTCAAATACTGTTTTGGATTAATTTCTTCAGAAAGTTAAGGTTTTTGTACATTCTCAATACCATAATAGTCGTATGGTTCAACGGGAACCCTTAGCGTAATATTAAAATCTATTTGCTGGCAAAATAATAAATCGTAAAAGACAAAGATAAAATTCCCATGATCTTTTGAAATACTTTTATACAACTCAAATTACACATAATCACATTGATAAATCCGAAAAATAATCGTAATAATGTTTCAAGAAAACATTTATTCATCCACTGTGATAAATAAAACAAATTAAAGGTGATCCTTGTTTGAATAGAACATTAATGAAACAAGCGTTGATTTCTTTCATAAAAAATCGTAGCTCTTAAGATGTAGTTATCACACATAATGTCAAAATAGGAAGATGACAGTTTAAAGATTTAAGGTATCCGACTATACGTTCAGAACCGTGATTTCAAAAAAGCGCATAACTGGATACATTTCATGATATTTAGTGTCACTTTAGATTGTTTCATGTATTAAATTGTTTGTGGCAATTTTGACAAAAAATTATTTAAAAGCAATACTTTGGCGAAAATAAATTAAGCTAAGGCTTAACCTTTTCGAGATTTATCGCTTTTATAAAAATGCTTCTAAAATAATAATACTTTGCTGATTTGATATAAAGTTAAGATATCTCCAGAGAGTCTGAAATATTTTTTATTGAAAAAATCACATTATTTTAAAGTGATAACCAATTGAAATAATATTCGGCGTTTTTTTCTTAAAATTTCTTCCCTCTGTTGTCGTAAAACGTAGATAAACCCTCTTCTAAGTTACATATTTCAAAAATTCTAGTTGAGCCACTGTACAGAGGTGCAGGCTATATACAGGCAAAATATTATTATAATAGAAAGTATTACACCATAACAAGGTGTATTCTGAAAAGAGCAATACAGCAGCT